>JAVKPL010005869.1:230000-248739 GCA_032173675.1 Gastrolobium villosum | reverse complement strand
TAGCCACACATCTTTTACGTGTTTTGTTTTAGTAATTCAAAGAAGTGTGATTAATGTCAAAAGTCTCTTCAAGGATATTTTGCAAAAATTCAAATCTTTTACCTTTAAATTTAAATAACTATTTTTAACTAGTAAAACCGGTAACACTGGATGAGATTTCGAAATTTTGAGTTTGGTGATATGATAACTCGCAATTTAATCCAAAATTTTTAAGTTTGCACCTAAAATTTTAAATTGAAGATAATAAAAGATAGGGTATTAAAAAATGAAATAAATTATTTTGTCTATATATATTTTTTATGTCAATCTTATTTATTATTCTTTAAAATTATTAAGTTAGATTTTCAATTAATTTTTATCATTTTTATTATATTTTAATCTAATGATATTGGAGATGTATTTGTAACAATCAATTAATGTTTCCACCCATCAATTTTATCATTAGATAAATTATGTTGATCCAATGATTATATTTATTTTCATTTTTATATGGTTATAATATCTCATATTTAATGCTAAATATAAAATATTAAAGGGATAGGATATTGTAATAACCAAATAATATTATTATCATATCTTAACCGTTAATCTTCACAAATAAACAGTTACCATTAATTACGAATTAATAATTAAATTGATTGGTAATAATGTTTACGTTACATTATTTCCTATATATTTCCTATACTTGAATTAGAAAACCTAACAAACTAAACCCTGAACCTAACGAACTAAACCTTGAGAGCTTTTCCTTTCCCAACAATGGAGGATTGTGAAGGAGATTTCAGAAGCACGAGCATCATGGCTCGCCTCAAAAACTGTCTCCTCTCTAAACTCACCGAATTCAATCCGTCTCTCTCGATCGACAACCACCATTCCTCCTTCATACAAAATCGCCTCCAACAGCTGTTCAATACCTTCAAAACCCCCACTCACCCCCCTTATGCCTCGGTATCACACGCGCTCTTTCTCTTCAATCTTCATAACCAATTTCATGATTTTGTTTGTTTGTTTTGTCTAATGCTGTGTGTTTACATTACTTGTTTTTTTATTTTGTGTGCGAAGATGATACGTCGGGCGATAACGGAGTTGAACGAAGGAACGGGGTCGAGTATGGAGGAAATAACGGAATTCATTAGAAGGGAATATGAGAATTTGCCGTGGGCCCATGTGAGGATTCTTGGTATTCATCTGAGGAAGCTTTGCCATGAAAGGGAGCTTGCGCGTACTGATAGTGGGAGGTACGTGGTTCTGTTTGATGGTGATGACGTAATGGGTGATGGAGAACAGATAGAACAATGTAAGGGTAGCAAGAAGAGGGAGAGAGGCAAAATGATGGAAGAGGAAGGAATTAAGAAACAGATTAAAGAGTTAGATGGTGGTAGCACCAATGAGCCAAATAGAGTGGTAGAATGGACACAAGAACATGGGGAAGAAGAAGAAGAGGAGTCACAAATTCAGGTAATCAATTCTGTCAAAATGCAGAAATTTTGTCTAATCTTTGACATGGACTCAGTTATGATATTAGCAAATGACTCAAGTTAATTTACTCTCACATGTGCATTACTTCTTCATGCTGAAAGTTCGACAAATTTTTTTTTAACCTAAAAAAAAAAAGTTCGACAAAACTTTATTGGCATTGCAAGCTTTCCTATTTATTTGTTCCCTTTTTTAATTTTTTTTCCAATTTTGAATAAAGGACAGTTTAATACTATAAAAAGCACTTGTTAATAGAAGTGTCAGATCCATTATTTGTGTCTATTTTTGTCAGATCCATTATTTGGATTCAGCAGCCAAAACGTCATCTTCATTATCTTCTTTGAATTCTCAGAAACGCAAGCAAGATGAGTACCCGATGCCTGGGGATCCTGAGCAGCAGCCTCTAAAGCTTCAATGCAGAGGGAGGCCTCCTAAGTCTAAGATAGTTGCAGACTATCAAGGGGATTCATTGTTGCCCTCAGGTGATGCTTTTGTTACTGGGCAAAATCCAAATGTAAACAAAATTGACAAATGGTGGCTGTCACGACCCCAAGGTCGAGGAAGGAAATCTGAACTAGATAGAAATGAGCACAGTGTACAGCCACAGGAGCAAGCTCAAGGTCTGCTGAGGTCTCCTTATTCAGGCCAAAAAGAAACAATTTATTCATCCCAGCCAACAACATGGAATTCTCCAATTAATGTAACTCACAATTTCAAGCAGCAGTTGGCGGTTCCTACTTTAGAAGGGTACACGGTAATGAAATCATCACCAACACAGTTGCAACTTCAAGTATCTTCAGACATTGATTTGGTTACGTGGTCCAATATGAAAGGTTCATTAACTTGTTTGAATGTTCATGATATGCAGCCCCAGCATTGCAATCGAGGAAGTCCTGATGGGAATTCTGAGGAGAAACCAATAAAGCGTCCCAGAGTAACGCCTCGTGAGTTAGAGACTGTTGAAAACTATTCAGGGAAGTCATTAATGTTGCCCTCAGAAGATGGCATTTTTTATAAACAGAAGCCAAATATAAACAAAATGGAGAAGCAACATCAGAATGGTCCAAGAGGAGGGCGGGGTAGGCCTCGTAAACTGAATCCAAGTGAAGACCAATGTGAGGAGCAGTTACAAGAAGATCAACCTAAGCAGAATGGTCGAGGAAGAGGTTGGAGGAGGCATCCTAAACTAAATCGAAATGCTAACCAAGATGAGGAGCATTTACAACAACAAAATCAAGCTCGGCAGCAGCATGGTCGAGGTGGAGGTCGTCCGGGGAGGCCTCGTAAACTAAATCAAAATTCAAACCAATATGAGGAGCAGTTATGACCACAAGATCAAGCTCAAAGTCTGGGGAGCTCTCTAAATTCTGGAGGGATGATAACCAAATTCTGAAGGAGAAGCAGTTGGAAGTACAATGTTGGGGATGGTAATAAAAGGAATAGAAAGATATAACAAGTCTTTTACTTTTACCTAATTGATCTGTTTGTCTGCTTTGCTTTAATGAAAAATCCAAGTTGTAACTTATTGCTTTAGTATATTGTGTGTTTTATGTGCTTCTTGTTAATATCATGCATATAATTTTAGATATATGTTTTTGGTGTTAAAGTGCATAAATGATGATTGTATCTGATAATCATGTTTTTTATATATGACAAGGAACCGTATCTAAACCTTTGTTATATTTTTACTTTTAAAACTCAAAGTTTGTTGTTGCTGTCAAAAGAGCAACTACTTTTGATTTATTGGGCGAAAGAGCAACTAATTGCTACTTCTCCTCCTGGGCTTTTGACTTTTGTTTGGGTTTTGCAATACTGTCATTTAAAATAAGGGGCAAATTTTGTCCTTTTCATACTTTTCTCTTCTTCTTTTTCTCTTCCACAATCACACACTTTCACATTCATAACTTTCTTTTTTCTTTTTTGGTAGTCATAATAACTTTCTTTTAACTCTTTGCCCCAAATTGTCCAATCCTCCTTTTTTATGACAAATCTCTTGTTTTTACCAAGTGTTTTATAACTCCTACTCACAAAATCATTGGTTCTTCGCGGTAAACCTTTGACCTTGTAGTGTCGAATGACATTAAGAAAGTGCTTAAGAGAAATAAACTTTTTTTTTTTTTTTTTTGCAATAAATTGTAATACTGCTATGCTTTACTGTTGACATACTAAAAGATGAGAAAGTTAAGTGATTCATTCAAAGAATAAGTTTTGATGATGATTTATTGAAGATGAAGAGCTAAACCAGCCTAAGTTTTTTTTTTTTGATAGTCATGCTGCCAATGCCTTACACTGGAACCCAACCCTGGTGCTTGGAATAGAATTTTTGGCCTTCTTTTTCTTGATAGTCCCATTGGAACTGGCTTCAGTGTGGCCTCAACGCCTGAAGAAATTCCAACTGATCAAAACGCCGTTGCCAAGCACCTTTTTGCTGCTATTACACGGTTTGTTCAACTTGACCCTGTTTTCAAGCATCGTCCTATTTATATTACAGGAGAAAGCTATGCCGGGAAGTATGTACCTGCTATTGGGTATTACATATTGGAGAAAAATGCTCAGTTGAAAGGGTCTGAAAGAGTGAATTTGGCTGGTGTGGCAATTGGTGATGGGTTAACAGACCCTGTAACCCAAGTGGTTACTCATGCTGCCAATGCTTACTATGTTGGATTGATCAATGATAGGCAAAAGAATGAGTTGGAGAAAGCTCAATTGGAAGTAGTTGGATTGGTTCAGACAGGGAATTGGAGTGAAGCAACGGATGCGAGAAACGAAGTCTTGAGTGTGTTGCGAAACATGACGGGGTTGGCTACTTTGTATGACTATACAAGGAAAGCTCCTTATGAAGATGACTTGGTTGCTGAGTTCTTGAACTTTGCTGAGGTGAAGAAGGCCTTGGGGGTGAATGAATCATTTGTGTATGAGTTATGCAGTGACGTTGTTGATGCTGCATTACATGCTGATGTGATGAAGAGTGTTAAATATATGGTAGAGCACTTGGTGAGGAAGAGCAGGGTGTTGTTATACCAAGGTCAACATGATTTGAGGGATGGAGTGGTACAAGTTGAGGCATGGGTCAAGACAATGAAATGGGAAGGAATTGTGGAGTTTCTGAATGCAGAAAGGAAGATTTGGAAGGTGAATGGAGAGCTTTCTGGGTATGTACAAAGTTGGAAGTCACTCACCAATGTTGTGGTTTTGGGTGCTGGCCATCTTTTGCCTACTGACAAGGCTGTGAATTCTCAAGCAATGATAGAAGACTGGGTTTTGGAAAGGGGTTTGTTTGAAAGAGTGGGACGCGAAATTGTATAATGAAATTCCACTTGGTTGTATTTGTAGTGAACGGGCAAGGTTAAACTGTGAATGAGATTCAACGATGAGCTTTATGTCATTGCAGGAACTGTATTTATACTTCACAGTTAATGAATAAAGTTCACTTAGTCATATAGTTTATCTGTCAGAAATGAGTTTCTTAACAGTTTTACGTTCTTTAAGCAGATTTTATTATTATTATTATTATGATTATTATTATTATCAGATTTGAATTTATCATATATTTGATTATTAATACGAACAATTTAGCAATGGAAGTAAAAAATTAAGTTAAACGTCAACAATAAGTAAAGGTTACACGCCATTTTATATTATGAAAAATAAAAAAACATGTATGTGTTGACTGTTGTAGTTGTTTGTTACGATTTTCAGAATTGATTACTAAAAATGAAAGTAACATGAAGATACGTTTTGCTGTGAACAAAATTGGTTTTGATTTGAGATAAGTCTGTCCTAATTGTTGTTTGAAATTATCCATCATATTATAATTTAAAAGAGGATGAGCCTCCGGCATTAGTAAAACTGTTTATTTATGATTTGTGACCGAAAGATTATAAGTTCGAATCCGAGAAATAGTTTTTTTTTTACAAATATATAAGGATAAGATTGCGTACAATAATTGTCCTCACTCATACCCTCGCTAGTTGGGATTTTATAAGGAGTAATTTTTTATTATTATTATACTTCAAAAGTAAATTAGATAAGACTTAATCTAAGTCACTTCATCCATTTACCATCAAGAAATTTGTTCAAACAAGCCATTCATAAGAAGACTGCAATATGGAGAGGTCCTTTCCAGTTCCAAATAGAAGACCAAAGCTTATCATCATTGATGTTGGTCTTTGTGAGATGGCAATAAGCATTTTTCACAATAGACTTACTAGGGCTGCTCCTCTTCCACTTTAAGCAATCAGAAGCATCACTAGAAACTGGGGGAACAATTGCTTTCAATCTAGTAAGAGTTAAATGATCAAGAAAGGTTGAGAAGTAGTTCCAATTCCAGTCCCTTGTTGCTGACTCTACAAGGGACTGCAGAAGCAATTGTTGCTCTCAGAGATGATGGCATAAGCCAAATATAAACAAAATGGAGAAGCAACATCCGCTTGCTCGAGGAAGAGGTCGGGGGAGGCCTCCTAAACTAAATCAAAATCCAAACCAATATGATGAGCAGTCACGACCACAAGACCTAGCTTACCAAATTCAGGAGGGATTATAACCAAAGTCTGAAGGAGAAGTAGTTAGTAGTACAATGTCGGGGAAGGTAATTGAAATGGTATATAAATATATAACAAGTCTTTTATTTTACCTAATTGATATGTTTGTCATATAAGCTTTGCTTCAATGAAAACTCCAAGTTAATCATTTAACTTATTGCTTTACTTTATGTTTTATCCGCCGCGGGTAGAGAAAGTTTTATCAGAGTCTTTGTAAGCAAAAAATTTGATCTCTAGCTGCTTAGGGACTAGACATGTTACGCGTTGTTGCTGAATCAAGAGAAGCTGATTTGCTGCATTCATATTACTAGTGGTTTCATTTAAATGAATTTTTTTTTTTTATAATTTTCTGTTACTAAACCCAAAGAATCAATTTCTTCTCCTTAAAGGTTATGGATGACGTTATGGGGAGTGTGGGGAGGTTGTTAGCTTTATTTAGTTAGCATTACTCTTAGGATTCGATGGACTTAACATCCTGTCCTATATATGGCGCTTATAATGAGTGCAGTATACTAGCTAGATGTAGTTCTGTGAATCCTTAAGGAAATAAAAGATGCACCCTTACCATCCATTATACTTTTTGACCTAATGATAAGTGATTAATTCCTATGTATCCAACAATAATTTATTTAAAGTACTTTGCATTTTGTGGTAAAATAATATTTTTACAAGTAATATGCACTCTTTTTTTAAAAATAAAATAAAATTGGTGGGCAAAGCCCAAAAGAAACTACAAAGAGAGATGTTGCATGTCAAAAATAACATGCTCCATCACCAATTTAAATCTAACTACATTCCAAAAAGGAAGGATGCTAGCAGGGGGAGAGGAAAAAATACATCAGATCCTCAAAATGGAAAGAAAAATCAAGTTTGGCTAAACTATCTGCACAGTCATTAAGCTCCTTGGGAACAGATTTCGGATGAAGACAATCAAACACTTGAGCAGCACTTCTGATACGGTTAATCAGAGAGGAGTAACCACAAAAAGTAAAAAATTGGTTGGGTCTGTAAGCAAAGCAAAGCATCTTTGGAATCACAACCAAGCCAAATATTAAAGCATTTCAGATTACTAGCAAGAATAAAACCTTGTAGAAAGCCCCACAATTCAGCTGCCAAGGCGAAACATGGGCCAATATTAAAGGCAAAGCCACCCATACAATCTCCAGAGGAAGAACAAATAAAACCACCACAAGCACCTTTGTTACTAGCAGTTTTGAAGGCTCCATCCACATATAATCTGGCGCTGATTTGGTGATTATTCCGCCATGAAAAGCAGTAGGAACTAGGCAAGACAGAGTTAATAGTAAAGGGAGCAGCTCCACTGCAATTCTTCATATCAATCAGGTAAAGGAGAATACCGTGGTTAGGATCTTGAGGTTAATAGAAATTCACTTCATGAACAGTAGTTTCTCTATTGCCATAAAAACCAACAGGTCACATAAAACACTTCTTTCCAAAAGGGTTAAAAGTTGATGGATATGGGCTGAAGGAGATTAAGTTTGAACCAAGCTTCACCATATGTAGAGAAAAAATTAAGGGGGATATTTCTAGCAAACCATTTCTCCCAAATATTTCTAGCAAAACTACAGTTTTAGGAAGGATATGGCAAGAAGGACACAAATGATCACCTCCACTCCAATGACAAGTTTTTTCTCTGACAAGAAGTTTGTTCAAACAAGCCATCCATAAGAAGACTACGATCCTGAAAGGCCCTTTCCACTTCCAGATAGAAGACCAAAGTTTATCACCATTGATGTTGGTCTCTGTCAGATGTTAATAAGCATTTTTCACAATAGACTTACTAGGGCTGCTCCTCTTCCACTTTAAGCAATCATAAGCATCACTAGAAATTGGGGGAACAATTGCTTTCAATCTACTAAGAGTTAAATGATCAGGAAAGGTTGAGTTGTAGGTCCAATTCCAGTCCCATGTTGCTGACTTTATAATGTCACTAACTTTAAGTAAAAGATCAGATTGAGGAGGCTTGGATGAATCTATGTCAAATAAGTTGTTTTGCCAACCTCCCCAATAGTCAGTCTAGACAAAGATCGAGTTGCCATTTCAAACATCCCATTCTAAATGTTGAATCATCTTATTCTGGGCAATGCAAATATTTTTCCAAAGAGAGAATCACTGCTTTTGGTAACCTAGCTGGGTAAGGGTCATGGTTTCTTCCATACTTGTCAACAAAGACTATTTTGGTCATTAATGAATTGCCAAGCAATTTTCTGCATGAAAGCTTCATTTTGGATTCTACTTGCGTCTATTTTTTTAACAAAAGTTATCCCTTCACCAGCGTGCAGCGTGCTTGGCGACCGTGGAAAGAGAGAAGATTCCCTCGCATAACTTTGTTCTCAAATGTTGTCCATTTCTATATATCCATCATTGTTAGCCAATACAATAGTTGTAACAAGTTCAGCTCTGACACTACCCTCTGTATACAACACGAGATGGAGTCAACGACTAGCACGTCCCTCTTCATCAAGACCCTCATCTTCTTCTTAGTCTCAGCTTCTTCACAATCAGCTTCGAAATCAACTCATCCATTCCCTAAAGAAGCCCTACCCACCAAACACGGTTACCTCCCAGTCAGCCCCACTTCCAGTTCTTCCATTTTCTACACTTTCTATGAAGCCCAGAACTCAACTTCACCTCTCTCCCAAACCCCACTTCTCATTTGGCTCCAAGGTGGCCCTGGCTGCTCCTCCATGATCGGCAACTTCTATGAGCTCGGACCCTGGCGTCTCACAAAATCCCTTACCCTTGAACCAAACCCTGGTGCTTGGAATAGAGTTTTTGGCCTTCTTTTTCTTGATAGTCCCATCGGAACTGGCTTCAGTGTGGCCTCAACGCTAGAAGAAATTCCAACCGATCAAAATTCAGTTGCCAAGTACCTTTTTGCTGCTATCACACGGTTTATTCAACTTGACACTGTTTTCAAGCATCGTCCTATTTATATTACAGGGGAAAGCTATGCCGGGAAGTATGTACCTGCTATTGGGTATTACATATTGGAGAAAAATGCTCAGTTGAAAGGGTCTGAAAGAGTGAATTTGGCTGGTGTGGCAATTGGTGATGGGTTAACTGACCCTATAACCCAAGTGGTTACTCATGCTGCCCATGCTTACTATGTTGGACTGATCAATGAGAGGCAAAAGAATGAGTTGGAGAAAGCTCAATTGGAAGTAGTTAGATTGGCTCAGATAGGGAATTGGAGTGAAGCAACGGATGCGAGAAACGAGGTTTTGAGAATGTTGAGAAACATGACAGGGTTGGCTACTTTGTTTGACTATACAAGGAAAGCTCCTTATGAAGATTACTTGGTTGCTGAGTTCTTGAACTTTGCTGAGGTGAAGAAGGCCTTGGGGGTGAATGAATCATTTGTGTATGAGATATGCAGTGACATTGTAGATGCTGCACTGCATGCTGACGTGATGAAGAGTGTGAAATATATGGTAGAGCACTTGGTGAGGAAGAGCAGGGTGTTGTTATACCAAGGTCAACATGATTTGATGGATGGAGTGGTACAAGTTGAGGCATGGGTTAAAACAATGAAATGGGAAGGAATTGTGGAGTTTCTGAATGCAGAAAGGAAGATTTGGAAAGTGAATGGAGAGTTTGCTGGGTATGTACAAAGTTGGAAGTCACTCACCAATGTTGTGGTTTTGGGTGCTGGCCATCTTTTGTCAGCTGACCAGGCTGTGAATTCTCAAGCAATGATAGAAGACTGGGTTTTGGAAAGGGGTTTGTTTGCTCATGACCATCACAGAAATGATTCACTAGATATCGAAATGCCTCTCGAAGCTCCACACAATCTTAGTTCCTTTTGATATTGTTATTTTTGTTGGTGTTTTATGAAAACTGAAGTACTACTGAACCCATAGGCTTGAAAGTCACTGCAGGAACTTTGTACTACTGTGAATGAATAAATTCACTTTGTTTATATCTAATAAAAGAATTTCTAAGCAGTTGTAATATCTTGTAAGTAGTTTTGAAGTTATTATTAATTGAGTTTATAATCAGCGTGAAATATTAATTTTACATAAAATAAGGTACCAGCAATCCAACACGCTCTTTTTTTGGAAAGAAAACATGCACTTCGTTGTAAATTAAGGTACCGACACGCGATTTATTATTGATGCGCCTCGTTTCTCAAACCCACATTTTTGAATCCATTTAGTTGGTAAAGAACCCTGTTTCTTTGAGTCTAATTTGAGGGTAGAGGATTTGCATCAAGAACACAGAAGTCCCAAAAAACCAGAACCGCTTGTAATTAAGTTGCTGGCTAAAGCTATGCCGGCAAGTAAATTACATTTTTTTTGATTGGGCATCACACTTCAAAAAGAACATTTGAGGATCCATTGAACAAGGTCAAAACCCATGCTGTAAATGGCTTATTACTGTGGATTGATTAGAATAGAGATAAAACAAGTTGAATTTGAAGCATTAAAATTGGCAAAAATATTCAGATTGGAGTGAACCAACAAAACTTCAAGGCATGGGTCATAAGTGGTACTGATTTAAAAAAAATCATCAAGCATCACACATTGGGAAATTACCAATCATCCACTTCCTTTATGTCAATTCATATTGTACACAAAAAATCCCAATTTTTTTAAAAAAACATCCTTAAAATGTTATGATAATAACATTCAAATGTTGTTACAAATCATTAATAACAAAAACTACAATTTTCAATATATAACTCAAATGTCAAGAAAAAAGTGAAACCAAAACTACTTCAACTCAGACAAGACAATGATGAAGTCGGT
This sequence comes from Gastrolobium villosum, assembly GCA_032173675.1. Taxonomy (NCBI): domain Eukaryota; kingdom Viridiplantae; phylum Streptophyta; class Magnoliopsida; order Fabales; family Fabaceae; genus Gastrolobium; species Gastrolobium villosum. Next base: position 237,950 of record JAVKPL010005869.1, on the reverse strand, counting down.
GGTTGTGATGTAATGGCGATTGGAGGCGGATTTGTGGTGAGAAAAAGTGGGAAAGAGTGGAAGAGTGAATGTGGCCAAGGAAGGCATAACCTTTCCAAGGACCAAAGTCCCAAATCCAAGAGCTACCCACAAAGCACAAAATCCGTACTATGATGCCATATATTTTATGTGAAGGGCATGAATAGCAGGGTATCCTGTAGAGAACCTACAGGTTTTTCAGAGCCATAGTTCAATACTACTCTGCCCTATATGCTTCAGCCCTCATCATCAAGTACACACAAACACACAAACACACACACACACGAAACGGAATCTTCATCAAAGAATAAAGCAAAGTAGCTAACAAGAGGAATATGAAAACCCTATTAGTTGTTGCGGCTCCGCATACTCTAAACGCATTTAGGTGTGGACGAGGAGAGTTTGGTAGGTTGGCATATAAATATTGATGTTGCAACAAGAGGGGGAGCCTCCCTTGTTGGGCTTGGACCAACCAAAAGCCCGAGCCCACGTCCACTGACTGATTCTGAATAGCTGATTATTGAATCACAGTTCACAGCTCACTGAGACCAAGCCCAAAGGGGCTTAAACATCTAATACAAAGCCTGATACATTATATTTTTTTATTAGTTTCCCAAAGTATTCTTCAGCCGACGGCCGAAAACTAATCATTTTGAGACAAAAGATCATGTTAAGTGGATAAACCTCTCTCTCAACAAAACCTTCTCCATACACACGACCAGGTAATGTCAGCCCGATACGTTATTGAAAATATGTAGAATCATCTTTTTGAGTTTGTTTTCTTCAAAAAAAAAAAAATATATATGAATGATACCACTATTTCGAATAATCCGCTAAAATAAAATTCTAAACCTAGTAACTCTACTGAAAACCGAATGCAAATAATTTTATAATAATAGGATTCATAGCTAATAATCCTGCAAGTCATGGCAAGCAAAAGAGTTTCAATATAGTAACATTTGAGATTGTTGAATAAGAAATGATCTTGCTATACACATTAGAGATTCAAATTCAGTAGTTTCTTCTTTCAAAATAAATAATTAAATAATCCACCAATAGTATGCCAGTACTTGACCAATATTTCTATTTCAAGCCCAGAAAGATGTAGAATTCTGCAACTTCTAATATACAACACATAAAAATGCAAATAGCATACAGAAGGGATTTTGAAAGTGTTGCCAAGTATCACTTATTACGGAAAAATATTTTCTACAGGTAAAATATCTTATATTCAAGAATATTTGACGTTCATAATTAGTATTTGATTTATATGTTTTTAAAATATATTTTTTAGTTTTCGAAATTATATATTTTAAATCATGTTATATGTTTTCAATCCTTCTGAAAATTTCCTCAAGCAATTAAAAAAAAAAAATTTACTTTTTCACTTTTCAAACTGATATCAGAGCTCAGTAATAATATTTAACTCCTTTGGTTATGCTTGCTTTTTCTGACTAAACTATCTTTTTCTATGACCTATAATAAATGTTTTTGGGTGGCCTATTTCTTTCTAACTTTAGTAATCATGTTAAGAGTGCTCAGTACTATGGGAAATACTCAAGAATGCGGTTTTGTGGTCATAACTGTTGATCCAGCCCTTTATCTTGGCAGTTTCTTCCTCTTCCTTCTTTCTTTTTTGTATTCATTCTTCTCAAACAGCTCATTTGAAGCCCCCATCTTTTTCAGCTTCTTTAACATAACTTGGATCAATTTATAGTGGGTCGGGTCAAAATATCTGATCTATAAAAATCAAATTGGGTCGAGTCGGCACAAAAACCTGACCTGATCATGCACCCCCCTAAACACAAGGATGGCCTGCAGCCACATGCTCAAGTCCAATCTTTTCAGCATTTCCCCAGAATCCAGCTCTTTTTTCTCTTGCTTCTAAACTTAACCATATCATTCTTTTAATGCTCTCTCCTATGAGCATCAATATTATTATTTCCTTCAGCATTGACCTCATTTTTCTGAGTCTCCTTAGTCTTTCATGCATCTGAAATGTAGAAAGCCAAAAGCCAAACTTAGTTCCGATGCATATCTTGGACTTCCATTATGAGATTCTAAATCTGTTGAAAACTTCACTTTTGCACACGAAGATCTTAACAACTTTGCCAAGAAATACAAGTTACAATTACAACAGAAGATACTTTTTTTCATCAGCTAATTCCTGAATCTGAGATCCATGAATGAAAGATACCAATATATTACATACATGTGTCAGTGATTTTGGACTTGAATTCAATTAAGCGCAGGCTAATGTAGCAGACTAACAGGGTGGTACTAATTTTAGATATCAGAAAAATGGCCAGGACATAATATCCTGTCTCACTTACCACTATTCAACATGTTATCAATTCTTAAAAAGGTAAAAAGATGGAGTTTCAGGCTGACAGAAAATTGTTGGGAAAGATAATGTTTCTAATGCATTGAGAAATGAGGAAAACATTGCAACACACATTTGAAGCCCACAGCAAAATTGAAACTAGCAATTTCTTTTGATGGCTTTTGAGTGAAATGGCTTTAAATGTGCCAAATGCAGCAGTTTCACTTATGTTGATTATAAAATGACACTTAAATTAAAAGGAATATAACACAATGGTTGTAAGGCTCATCAAGGAACAATGACTAAAAATATTTATTACGAAATGACACAGACCAATCTACTATCACACCACGATTTGCACAGCTGTCAAATTAGGGAGTTAAAAGTGACATCTTCCTAATGCTGCACATATGTTCTACAAAACTAAATAGGTCAAAACATCAATAAAGACTTATAACCAAAGTTTAAATATTTCCTCACTGTTAGAACAAAAAGCATATAGTTTTGTAGTTTCATGACTTGACTAGGATGGCGAGAACAGCTATTGTCAGTTTTGTCAAAATAGCAGACATTTTAAAACACTATAAACAATAAATTCTTTTTTCTTCTTCTCTCTCTCTCTCCCTCTCACATTTGTCTCTTAAGTCTTTTTCATTTATATTGGTGGAATTGACGTACCACACAGAAATCTGCATATATTAATATAATACAGAGGAAAAACACAATTATAAGAAACTCTAAATTTACTATATGAATTCCCCCATAATCATTTCTTTGCTTTCCCCTGGCTACTTGATGAATCCGTATGCTGAAAACAGACAAAAAAATTGTGTTGTTCATTAATTTCCCAGCTAAAAGTTTTCCTAACCAAGGAAACCAAAGAGGCAACCCAAATTTGAATCAGTTTGTCATACGACAAAAGATTGCAATGACTGAACATTAAGTTTCATACTAATGTTTTCCTATCAAACACTAATAACACGATCATTAAAGTCAGACACTGAGTAATTTTAGTAATCCAATTTTAGTAATCCACCTCAATATATTTTTATTTTTATATTTATTGTGGAGAAGCACATTGGAATCCAAAGGATTCACATTAAGTCGAAGCAAGACTGAGTATCTGAAGTGTGAGTTTTCTCTGGTACGAGATGGGGGGGACCAAGAGCCCGTGCATTTAATTGGTCAAGAGGTACCCAAAAAAGATGCTTTTAAATATTTGGGCTCCATTTTACAAAAAGGTGGAGAGATTGATGAGGATGTTAATCATAGAATCAGAGCAGGGTGGATGAAATGGCGCAGTGCATCTGGGTTTTTGCGTGACCGCAAAATCCCCCTTAAGTTAAAAGGAAAATTCTATAAAACGGCAGTAAGACCGGCAATGCTATATGGAGCGGAATGCTGGCCAGCACATAGGCAACATGAGCATAAGATGGGAGTAGCAGAGATGAAGATGTTAAGGTGGATGTGTGGTTACACAAAGATGGATAAGATAAGAAATGAAGATATTCGACGAAAGGTCGGAGTAGTACCGGTTGCCGAGAAGATGAGAGAACATAGATTGAGGTGGTTTGGGCACGTGATGAGAAGGCCCCTGGATGCTCCTGTAAGAACAGAAGTTTGTTACCAAGAGCTCAACACAAAAAGAGGCAGAGGTCGGCCGAAACTTACTTGGGGGAAGGTAGTAAAACAAGATTTAATGGAGTGGGATATAGATTGGCGGACGGTATGTCTTAGAATGGAATGGAGAAAAACTATAAGTATGGTGGAGGGTTAGACCCGTGGTTATTCCTATGTTCCAGATGGTACCTTTTTAGTCCTTTTCCCCTTCATTTCCCCCACTTCTTCTTGTCCCTTTCTTTTTCACTTTTATTTATTTATATATACATATATATATATATATATATATATATATTTTATTTTTATTTTTATTTTTATTTTTATTTTTATTTTTTCAACAATTTTATATCTTTCATGTGGGTTCATCTACCACCGACCCCAATTAATTTGGGATAAAGGTGATGTTGATGCTGATCTGCAGTTTTTCAGTAACACCATCAATATATCAATCAGACACTTGAGCATCCACAAGATGTTTGTTAGAAATATAAAACCATTTATGAAACTTACTTAATAGCTTAAGATTTTAGGAGACTTGGTCATTGACAACGTTCAATCCCAAATCAATACAATCACACAAAATTCTGAAACTAACTTCAATTGAAACCATATTAAATAATATTCCCCCCTCTTCCCTCCCAAGAAAGAAAAAATACCGAAACATGAACTAAATCAATCTTAAAGACCCCCAGTGTGTCATACAACCTTAGCAACACATACTAAAAACAGGGGTCAGGCAGGCACAAGCAAGGTTTGATATCATACACTTTTCTACAAGTACATGAATTTACTTTACTTACAAAGCATACTCCATTGCGTGCACTTCAGCAGATTCAACCACATTTCAGACTGATAACATCCTCGAGGCCTCAAAAATCACAGAAGCAAACTATGCAGCCCTCTAAAAAATTAGCTGCTATTATCGTTCATGGAGAAGCACACATAAAAGCACTCCAGATTGGTAGTAATAACCACTGATGGTCACCTTAGAAAAAGGTAACCAATCCTTCCTTGATTTCGTAGAGTTTGTGCCACATAACATTTTGTTATCACTTGTTTCATCTAATGCTCAAGTAGCCACTGAGGGCTACTTCTTGTTCTCATGATTATACAAAACCTTGGCAGATTTCAAGGATTATAGAAGATGAAACCACCAAGCTCACAAAGCAACAAATTGACTTTCAATCAACTTTAGATTATTCTCATCCTCTATGTTATGAGGTCTGTTTCTTGAAAAATAGTCAAATGTAATGTACATAAGGAAATCCAAAAAAAGGCTCTTTTCACATGTTCCTCTCACAAGTTCAACATCATCCTGCATCAAATGGTAAGCTTGGTCCAGTATTCTATAGGAGATTTCATCAAAACCAAAGCAGATGTCCCTGAACTTTTGACCCCATAGTAAAGCTCTCCCTGGCATCCCCTGCTTGCAAAAATGAGACAACAATACATTGGTCGTAGTCACATTTGGAATAAAACCCATCTTAAGTAATTTTGCAGTAAGAATCATAGCACGATCCAATATATCACTACAAATACCACTCATCATAGTGTTGTATGTCACTGTGTTTGGAACAATACCAGCAGAGACAAGCTGATCCAAAATGATAACTACTCGATTCATTTTTCGAATACTGCTGTAACCATGCATGCGTATATTATAGGTTGTAATATCCGGGTCAATTCCACACGTGTACATTTTATTAACAACCTCATCTGCACCAACCATGTCCAATGCCTTACAGTATCCTCCAACTAATATGTTAAATGTGAAGATATCTGGCATCAAACCAATCCGGTGCATGCCAAGAAATGCATCCACTGCAGACTTCATTTTCCCCAGTCTACAAAACCCATCAATGATGATATTGAAGGTAATGGTGTCAGGAAGAAGGCCCTTTAGCCTCATCTCTTTCTCCAACTTTAATGCTTCAGTCATCTTCCCACAGTTGCAAAGCCCGCCAATCAAAGAATTGTATGCAAAATTATTAGGAACAAAACCTATAGCTGACATTTCTAGGAACACTTCGTATGCCTCCTCAACAAAACCTGCTTTTGAAAGTCCATCTATTAAGGCCGCAAAGGCAACGGCATCTGGATATATACCTTTTTCTTTCATTTCCTTCCATAGATGTTGAGCCCCATCCAGATCATTCATCTTGAAGTATCCATCAAAAAGCACAGTGTAAGCTACTTTGTTGATGGGAAATCCCTTCTCTGACATCCTATACAGAAGTGTCCTGGCTTCTTGCAGCCTCCCTTTCCTACACAAACCCATAAGCAAAGAATTACATGTGGATGATGAAGGAGTGAAACCGCATGTAACCATAATATGATAGGCTTCAAAAGCTTTATCTTCTAAACCTGCCCTGCTATAGGCTCCTATTAATGAGTTAAAGGCAACCACACTAAGTGTCAGTCCCTTTTCAAGCAAATCTTGTAATAATTTCATGGCCTCATCAAATCTGCCAACCCAACATAGCCATGATACTGTTACATCATATAGTGAACAATCTGGAAACAATCCTGATACTGTTAAATCTTTTAAAAACCTGTTCCAATCCTCTTCTCTCCCATATTTATAATGCCCTCCAACCAAAATATTAAAAGTCACACAATCAGCAGGAATGCCTTTAGTCCTCATTTCTTCATAAAGCATGTTAGCTTGACCAATCTCCCTTGCCTTGACATATCCATCCAACAGTGTATTGTATATTGCAGTATTTGGAGTGATACCCATATCCTGAATCCCATCAAAGAGCTTCCGCGCCTCCATCACATTTCCTTCCCTGCAAAGGGCATGCAGAATGATATTAAATGTGGCAATGCTCGGTTCACAACCACTTTTTATCATCAAATGCAGCCAATCAATGGCAACCGACGTCCTTCCCCTATTGCAATAGGCACTAATAAGAATGTTAAATGTAAAAACATCAGGATTGCACCCAAACTTTGGCATCAAATGAAACAGACTTTCTCCTATTACAAGCTCCTGCTGTCTACAAAACCCATAAACCATCATGTTAAATGTAATATTCGAAGGATAAGGCCCTCTCCGGAGCATATCCTTAAATAACTTCCAAACACTATCATAATCACCAATCCTAAGTAACAACCTGAAAAGAAGGGTTATTGCAGATAAGCCCGGCCTAACTCCTACAACCCTCATCCTATGCAAAATATCCAATGCCTCTAAACTCATCCCAACATTCAAAAAACCCCTCATAAGGGTATTCAAGACAGAAAAATCAGACTCATACCGAGGATGATTCCTCCACATAAACTCCACCATTTCTTTGCTTCTAGTAGCCCCAATCCTCGCAATAACCCAAGAAACCATGTCCTGTGCAAGAAGCTGAAGGCTCTGAGCTGCCAAAACATGTGCCCCAATGCAACATAACCGAACTATCTCCTCAGAATCATAACTATCCCCAAAAGCTAACTTGAAGAATGCAAATGCAGCATCCCTTGTCTCTAATAACTTCATAATCCTCACGAGGAAGAATGGACAAAAACGCAGGGAGAAGCCCTTCAGCAAATAACCCTGCTCATTCTTTATGATATTGGATAATCCCACCACCACTAATCGGCGTTCCCTTGGGCTTATTATACTTGAAGGTTTGAAATTTGAGGTCCCAAAAGGGAGAAAATGGGTCAAATAATCACAGCACTCAGACCCAGAAGAGGATGGGGAATGGGAATGAAGGCAGTGAGAGAATCGAAGGTTAAAGGAATGAGAGAAGGTGATGAGAGAGAGAGAGTTCAAACAATGGTGCCTCAACAGAAAGAAGAGAGGAGAAGTAACATGAAACTTAGCTGACATTCGGAGCTGTCGTAGGGTGACCCCTGACAGCGGCACCCAGCACGGCGGAGGTCGTCGGAGGTTTTCGATGGTCAAGTGAAGAATGGAAATTTGTTGGACTCTCTCATTCACAACAAAAAAAAAATTGTTGGACTGTCACTGCTTCTCATTGAATGGGCCCAATTAC